>JAVJHY010951590.1:0-16000 GCA_035593235.1 Phascolosoma agassizii | reverse complement strand
TCAAACCAATTGCAGATAGAAACGGCTTAAACGTTACAGAATTTGCAATGAAATTTATGATGACAAAGAAAGGATTTACAACAGTACTGCCAACAATGATTAGCGAAGAAGAGGTTGTAAATTATGCTCAAATGTCAGATGGAAAATACATCTCAGATTCAGATATGAAAGAAGTTGAAGAGTTGTACAATTCTTGGCCCCCATATGAATTAAAAGCAACACTACAAGCAAGTTAATTTGTAAATGAGCATCCCCATAGATTCAGAAAAAACAATTGAAATTATTGAAAGAATGAAACTAGCTAAAATTGGCAAGTATAAAAAATGGGAATCCATGATTAAAAAGATCAAAAAAGAACAGGAATTAAATCCTGAAGAATTAAAATATTATTCAAATATAACGAGAATCTACAAAAATTCAAACATCACTCCTAGAAGTAAGGTTTACCACACTAAATTATCAGAACTAGATGAAAAACCACCATGTAAAGAATGCGGAGATGATTCAACATACTATTGTAACATGAATGATCAATACTTTTGTACAATACATGTCGTAGGACACGATAAAAATGAGATTTAAGATGCTGAAAGTGTTTCTTCTAAACTAAATGAATTTTCTACAAAATATTCAACGCGTGTTTTTTTAAATTCACGAGAGCTGAAAAGAATATTGTATTCATCCACATTGATTTGTTCTTGGATTGTTTTTGCTACATCATGTGCCTCATCTTGAGTTTTGCAATGAATCATTGAAAAAACATTGTAAGGCCAATCAGCATATGTAGGTCGCTCATAACAATGACTTACCTGTGGAAATGAGCCTAATGTTTCTCCAACTTGTTTAATTCTATCTTCAGGAACTTTCCATACAATCATACCATTTGCAGTAAATCCAACTTGTCGATGTCTTAAGATAGCAGCAAATCTTCGCATGACACCAATATCTTCATAATGTTTCATTTTTTCAAATAATTCATTTTCAGTTATTCCAAGATTTTTTGCTGCAAGGACAAATGGTTCATCAATAATATCCATATCTTTTTGCAATTCACGAATAAAATCTTTATCTTCTTCAGTTGGAATAAACTCAATATTTTTAATTTCTTTTTTCTCTTCACTAGGTGCAATATCATGTTTCTTGTCATCTACCATGTCAAGTTTAACACCAATTTTGAATAATTGCAAAGTTGGAAGCATTCTAACTTTTTTAATTCCTTTTAAAACATTGAATTTTTCAAGTTCTGCTTTCAAATCAGCACCCGGAGGAACAGCTAAAGTAAACCAGAGATTGAATTGGTGATCTCGTTCATAGTTATGACTTACACCAGGATGAAGGTTGATTTTGCTTGCAACATAATCTAATTTATCAGACTCAATTTCCATAGCCACCAGAGAACTAGTGTATCCCAGTTTTCTTGTATCAAAAATTGCACTTAATTGTCTTAGAACGCCTATTTCTTTTAATTCATTTAGACGAGACTTGATATCTTCAGGTGTAGTATTGAATTTTTTGGCAATTGCATTAAAAGGTCTTGTTACCAAAGGAAAAGTCCATTGAATTTCATTTAGAAGTTCTTTATCAGATTCACCTATAGAAGTCAATAAGTCAATAACTTGGTTATTCAATTAAAAATGTAGCTTGGATTTTAGGCTCTGAATTTTAATACATAAATAGAAACTGAAGTCCCTTTAATCGATGATAGTTGATCTAAATCTTCAAAGTAAAAAAATCATCATTGTTGGAGGAGGAAATGAGGCACAAAAAAGAATTAATTCTTTACTCAAACAAGAATGTGACATTATCATAATTGCAGATTCTGTAAATTCACAAATAACCAAACTAGCCAAAACTAAAAAAATTAAAATCATAAAACAAAAAATTGTAGATACAAAATTCATTTCAAAATTAAAACCTAATTTGATCATTACAACTACAAATGATAGAAAGGTAAATCAAAAAATTATCAATGCTGCAAAAAAGAAAAGCATTACAGTGTACAGTTCAGACAATCCTGAAGATAGTGACTTTTCAAATCCTGCAATTATTGATTTTGAAAATATGATACAAATTGCAATTTTTACGGGAGGAAGAAGCCCAATAATGTCAAAGAGGATCAAAGAAAAATCAGAAAAAGTACTCAAAAAAATAATTACAAAAGAAGACATTGCACAAATTAAAATTCAAAAAATGGCAAGAGAATTAGCTAAAGAAGATATTGCCACTCAAGAACAAAGAAGAGAATGCCTACGTAGTATCATAAGTGATAATGAAATTGATCAGTTAATAAAAGACGGTCAAATAAAAAAAGCTGAAAAGCGAGCTATTACAATATTGAGGAATTGGAAATGAATCAAAACATCATCAATGCACGTGTTACTTTTCGTAACTCTCCAATTCACATTCTTGAACAATTTACGATAAAGGATATAAAAAATGCGTATAAACAATTCAAAAATAATTCTGGATTGGATGAATGTGTGATTATTCAAACATGTAACAGAATTGAGCTGTTTGGGAAATCTAAAATATATGATTCAGAAAAGATTAAAAAAACTTGGGCAACAATTACTGGGCTTGAAGAAGAGGCATTTAATGACAATATAGAATTTGTAGAAAATCATGATGCGTTACATCATTTATTGAAACTAACATCAGGATTAGATTCTATGGTTTTGGGGGAAGAGCAAATTCTAGGTCAAATAAAAAACTCAATCACATCAGCCAGAGAAGTTAAAGCATCAGGACAGCATCTAAACACTTTGTTTGATAAAGCAATTCGAATAGGGACCAGAATCAGAAATTCAAGTGGAATTGGAGCTGGAGGTATTTCAGTAGGATCCATGGCAGTAAAATTAGCGGAAGAAAACATTGATGAATTAAAAATAAAAAAAGTATTACTAATTGGAACTGGGGAAGTATCAACTCTGGTTGCAAAATCATTACAAAGACGCGGTTATGTATTTGATGTTACTAGTAGAACAATTGGAAGATCAGAAACATTTTGTGAAACAATGGGAGGTAATCCAATCAAGTTTGAAGATGTACTTTCAGGATTTGATAACTATGACGTAATTTTTGTGGCAACAACTGCACCATATTTTCTAGTTACAAACGAAAAAATTACTGAAGCTATGAAAAATAAAAACAATGGAATGATGATTTTAGATTTATCAAATCCTAGAACAGTAGATGAAAAAGTTGCAACGATAGGGGGTGTAAAACTAATGAACTTAGATCAAATTGCAGAAATGGTAGAAAAGAACATGAATGCCAGACTAAACAAGGTGAAAAGCGTTGAAAATATAATTAGAGAGGAAGTATCTGTATTAGAAGCCTCAATGAAAAGATTAGATGCAGAACCACTTGTAACAGACGTTTTCAAGAATATTGAAAATCTTCGAGAAAAAGAATTACAAAAAGCACTGCAAATGCTAAATGAAAAAGATGAGAAAAAAATCAAGATTATAGAGGAACTAACAAAAGCTGTTGTTGAAAGTATTGTATCGACCCCAATGAATAATATCAGAAAAGCATCAGAGCAAGGTAATCCGGAAGTAGTTGAATTGGCAAGTAAGCTGTTTGACTATAAAAAACAAAATCAAGTAGACTAGGATTATTAACATTACAATATAATACAGATAACAACTATATTTTGTACCTAGAATTTAGAATATTTTCAAAATAGACGTTTGTAAAATTATAACTTAGTACACTAATTGCAAGAATAAGAATTCTATTCTCAGTATTCATTATCTGTTACAATCCCAAATTCTCTCTGGAATGTCTTCTCGGCCAACAGCTCTTGTTCCTGTTTGTAGTCATCAAACCATGCATTGTTCCTGTCAATGCCATGCATTGTAACCCCATCTACTATCTTCCCATTTGGAATGTAATCTCTTTTCCATTCCCTGTCAAAGGTCCACATGTTGCCATCCTCATCTACTGCCTTGTTCTCACCAGTCTCAGTTATGGTGTACTGCTGTCCATGATGGATTCCAATGTGCACATCAGGTGGATTCAGCGACTCCCCCATTGGCTTTATCCCGTGATTGAAGGTGTTCTGCCATGAGTTTCTGTCTGCATCCCACACATTGGTTGCAAATCTGTTGTGCTCCAACTCTTCCCTGAATGAGTGGTTTATCGTCACCTCGAGGCATTCCTTGTTGTTGTACTCTTCCTTACATTTTACGACATCAGTGGTTATCGATACGTCATCCAGGATATCGTTTGGATCATGTATTGTTGTAGTTTCCAACCCCTCAAAATCAATGTCAAGCTCCACTCTTACATCACTTTCATTAAAGTGACCATCGGGATGCAGATTGAGTGCCAATCCAACGTGTCTGATTTCTTGTACTCCTGAATTGTCATACACCTTGAGCACTGCGGTGTTTTGCTGTCCTACTCTTACCCCCAACAATGGGTATGGGGTGTAAAATGACTCGACATCTACAGTGTATCCGTTGTATGTGAATCCGTCATCCACCATTCTTCTTTCGTAGTCATCTGAGATTCCAAGGGTTGGTGGTTGGCAATCCCCCCTGCAGCCTCCACCGTTTGATGTTGACGTTGCAGAAGCTCGTGCCAATGGTTTTGGAATATCATCAGATGTTGTTTCAGTACCAACTATACTATCAAGGATGTCATCAGGAATAGGGTTTGGACATATTGGATAATTTTTTTCTTTATTACATGCATCTTCTATTGGTATTCCATCTCCAGATCCTATTCCTAGAAAAGATACAGATATGTGTACCTCTGGGCTAGATGCTCCAATTCCTGCTGCGGTAAATGTGACCGGAGTGGATTCCTTGGGAAGTTCATAAATTTGCACATATTGTGCACCTAATGGAAATTCTATTGGAATACTGTCAGGACCGTCAGGATATATCAAAAGAGGTTGTTCATCATCTGGAGCATTCAGTTCAAAGAGATTAGATTCTGCATCGTCATTTGATAATATGATTTCCTGATAATTCGTAATTGATTTCATACTAGTATCTGCATTGAAAATGTTAATTTCAGGTTCTACATCTTGTTGTGCCATATTTACAATGAATGGATAGTACGCTCTCTCTGGAAACACCATTGCAGGACCGTTATTCTCTGAACCATATGGATATACAACATGTGGACCGTCAGGACCTGAGACATACTCTAGTGTAATGGTGTGAGTATCAGATGTTGGATAGTCTATAATCTTGGCATCTTTGGAGTTTAGCATGATCTGGCCATAGTCTGAAAGAATCACTTCAGGATACATTGAATCTGTAAGATACACTATTGGTGTCAATCTGTCTAGTTTTGGATGACTTAGGACAGTATCGTCATACTCTCTTGGGATTATAATTTCTGCACCTTCAATTCCATCCGGATAAAATAAGACTTGCACATCTTCTTCTGTAGAGTCTATCACTATGACTGAATTGTATTGTCTTAGCACATTTTGATAGTTTTCTAAATGAGATAATGTAGTTAATCCACCTACTGCAGCAACAACATTTGTAGGATCTTTTTGAAATACTGCATTGTAATTATTGATAGCAGTCTGAGACTCACCTAGTTCTTTGTATATACTTGCTACAGCTAGATGTTCTTCTATTGGGGTTAGTTGGGTATCTATCTTTATCGACTCGTGAGTTATGCCATCTAGGTATAACGGTACAATTCCACCTGGAATAAGAATTGCAATAATTACAAATGCAGTTATTGTTGCATATTTGTAGTTGTTTTTTGTTGATTTTTCCAACTGTTGATGATGTTTATGAGTGAAAATACTTGAATCGTAAGATACTGTAGGGATAACTTTTGTTTTATTAGTAACCAAATTTGGTTGTTCTAAATCTATTTTGAAATAGAGTTTTCGAAGTATACCATCAGGATCTATTGGAGTTAAAGTTCCAGTAAATAATTTAGGACGTATCGTATCCTGAATTTCTATTTTATAGTATTTTGATGTCGATCTTTTTGCATCAGTATCCAATGTCTGAAATAGGAGATGTTTAAGATTACTAGGAATACACAAAAAATTAAATGTATTAGTAATACTAGAATTAGTAATATCATCATTAGACCAAGTCATACTGATTCCTTTTTCTCTTTGATAATTTCTGACATATTTTTGGCGATGCCAAGATTTGATTCAATGTATGAATGAAAATCATTAAGCTTTTTGCGATTAATGGAATATTGTATGTTATCTCCTACCTTTTTACGATTAATTATTCCAATTTTTTTTAACACATCCAGGTGTTGGGACAAAGAATGTTTGTTGATATTAAAAGACTTCACCATATCATCAAAAATCATTTCTTTATGTTGTAGTAGTTTAAGGATTTGTAGTCGATTAGGTTCAAAAACACTACTAACAACAGAGGGATCATCTAACTTAGATTTGATTGTAGTTGAATTACGATAACTTATTGTTTTAGTTTGTTTTTCAGTTTTTTCTATAACTTGTTTTGATTTTATAACTTCGTTGACAAGTTTACTTTTTTCAAATAATTCCTTACCAAAGTTGTTTATACTATATGTTACGTTATGTTTTTGATCTACTTCTTTATCAACAAGTCCATTTTCCCATACTTCACGTATTACGATGTAGAATTTTGTTTCTCTATCTTTCAAACCCGATTTTTCCATAAGATGCCTCACAGGTAGTTTTGTGTAATCATAAAGAACTTCAATTATAGATCGAGCTTCTTTGGTGGCAAGAAGACGGTAAATTATTCTAAGGCCGGGATCAATATTTTGTCTTGCGGTAGGTAATTGTTCTGAGACCATATATAATATTACACACAATAGAATTTAAAGGTTAGGAAAGTCTAAGTGACTTAGGATTTTTATAAGAGTTAATATATTGAATGATATGCAAAAAAAATCTAGAATCATAACGCCACCATTAGACCATGAGACTAGAATGAGACTAGCATGTGACATGTCTGATTCATGTGTGGACTATCTTTGGAATACTTTGTTAAATGAAGTACTAGCCGTATCCACACAGCTTGGGAAGGAGTACAGTTCAACAAACGAAAAACGATCTCTTTTTACAACTGCAATAAACGCTAATCGATCGTTAAAGAATACATGGTTAGAGAATCCTTCAGCTATCCAAGCCATAACAGACTTGATTGATTGCTTTGATCTAATTGTGCCCACTCTCTTTTGTGAAGAAGTTCATTAAACTTCTTCACCATAGTTTTTATTTTATTCCAAGTCATAGAATACAAAATTCTATTTCTTGTGTACTTCTTATTTCCATTGTATTGTTTAATTAAATGTTCAGTGTTCTTCTAAGAAATGTTGCCTAGATTTTTAAATCAGGCGATATATTGGTAGATAACCTTTGCTGTACAAGTATTACGGTTTCAGCCCATAACACGGGTTCTACTCTTTTCAATAGTTCTAAATATTTTTTAGTGATTTTTTCATTTTTATTTTTTAGTGACATTGCTCGTTTTTCCATTACCTTAGTTACAATGGAGGCATTAACTACAAAATTCATAAGAGAACTCAATTGAGCCAACTGAATCATCAATCCAATTATTTCAGAATATGGATTTTTCATGATTAATTCTCTTGCGATATTAATATCATTTGGAATTTCTGAGTTTAGAATTTGTTTATGATTCTTGAATGACTCTTCCAGATCATCAAACAATTCTTTTACTCGATTTGATTCAATATCATAGAATTCCAAGGCCTGACGCATGCTCTCATCCTGATGCATTTTGGATATGTTAATGGAATACATTTTGTTGCTATCACGCTGGATGTATCCATCTTTCAACAACATCTTTAATGCATTAAACAATGTTGTTCTTCCGCCAATGTTTGTTTTGCTTAGGATGTTATTCGCGTGTGATTTACCAATACGACGCAATGCTTGCAATATTTCCCATGAGGCTTCATACACATCTTGAACCAATATGTACACTAAGTGGACTCTATTTTATAAGTCTTATCGATTTAAGGACAGTTGCAATGAAGATCACACTAGAGCCAAGTTTAGTAACTTCAATAGAAGAGCTAACTGGTAAAAAAATCACCAGAAATGACAACGAAGTAATTCGCCAAGTTGTAGAAATGGCTGAAGAAAATGATTCCAATAAGGGTTTGGAAATATCTGTCTGCAACGTGACAAAGAAGGAGATGCAAGCCTAAGTGCCTAGGAAATTCTGCGTGAATGCACGAGGTCTTAATCCAGAAGAACGCAAAGAGTTTGCCACTGGATTAAATGATTTCGTAGAAAGCAAAAAGAAAGAATTCTCTGAAAGAAGAGAGTCAACCCCTGAGGAGAACACTGAAGAATAATGTACTCTCAGGAATTTATTTCTAAACAACCATTATCTATTCCATTTCCAGATTATCGAGATATCAAACGTCCTTGGGAGGATTTTTCTGAAGAAGGGGATTTTGACGATGAATAAAGTTCTTGCAAAAATAAAACTTTACACCATTGGTTCAAAGGGAATAGTAGCATTTGACGCGAGATGGCTTGATGTAATTAATTCTGATAATCCAACATTTGATTTTACAATTGAGAATAATAGAATAATTTTAGTTGGGCCCAAACTGGTTAGAAAGAACCCAACTTTAAATCCCCGAGATTGAGATTATGATAAGACACTATAACATTAATTTCTTAAATAGTCTTGCGACCTGTTGCCGTAGAAACTGTGCGCATATTTTGGGAGTTGCTATTTTTTGATACAATCTCAGTGTTTTTCAAAGCATCACAAAAGATGCAAAGCCACTAAGGGCTGCCAATGTTTTTGCCACTATCCGCAAAGCACGATTGCAGATACAGCAACATCAGGAGTAAAGAATAGATGACATCAGTACTTGTCAGTTGTCCTTTCGAAGATTGCAGGCTTTTTGGAATAACTGAATACGTAGAACTAGGCAGGTTTAGGCGTCATCTTGCACAAGACCATGACAGGGGAGACCTGTTACAGTTTGCATTTAAAACTGGAATAATTGAAAATCCAATTGCTTACCACAATCACAGATACATAATTCAAAAAATTGCAGAAATTTCAAGGATATTTAAAAAATGAAAAGGAACAAACGATGCATTCTAGATTATTGTCCGCACTGTAGTACCATGCTTGCAGATACCAGTAAAATAACTCGACTGATTCACGATATTATGAATCACAGAGAATATTTTGAGTTTCAAACAAAATCATTGGACAGGAAACAGACGCTTGGAATTCTTTATGAGATAATTGAACATTATTATCGAGATGATGAAACATGATAAAGCAAGATCCTGAAGAAAAATTAAGTTACACTGATTCGGCAATGTGCGACTTGATCAGACAGTTCTTTAACAGATTCAAAGATAACAATTCTCACAAGTATATTGAAATAATTGATTCAAGAATCATCCAATCCGAGACAATTGAAATTGATTTTCTTGAATTTAATGATGAAGTTAAACAGATGTTAGAAAATGAATCAAATGAACGTGTGCACACATCAATATACCGGGCTATTTGTGAAGTATTCCAAGTAAGATACGGCAGCGTAGAACTAGACAGATTAAAGCATGAAGATGCAATCAAGTTTAGACTAAATAATTGCAGTACCTTTAAACCCAAAATTTGTTCCAATCCCAATTTAGTTCACTATGAAAATTATAATCCTGACAACTATACGGACGAAGACAAGATAGACAATGTTGCAAATGAACTGCAGAAAAGAAACAAGTTTGCAACTCTGAGAAAAACAGAAGAACTCTTACTGTACAATGGAAAAATTTACGATAATCTAGAAGCAGAGACAATCATCAAAGAAGAAACTGAGAAGCTAATTCCAAACTGCACTGCACACCACAGTCACGAGGTAATTAACAAGATAAAAAGACAAACGTATGCAGATATTATGAATTTTGATGCGGATACAAACCTAATCACGTTAGAAAATGGAGTTTTAAACTTGAAGACACTTAAATTAGCACCGCATACTCCAGAATATCTCAGTCGAGTCTTACTTCCAGTCGAGTACATTAAACCAGAGTATGACATTAGTGATGAAACAGTGTTCGAGGATATAGAGAAGAATCTAAAAAATACACTGTTTTGGAAATTCTTAAAGTCATCATTCACAGTTAACAGTAAATTTAGAATGAAAGATTTTGAAACAATGTTAGAAATAGTTGCCAGTCCTATTGTTAAACATCATATTGACGAAAAAGCATTCATGTTTTTAGGCCAAGGCGAAAACGGCAAGTCAGTATGCATGAGTTATGTCGAATCAATACTTGGCAAAAACAATGTCAGCAACATGACACTGCATGATATTGCCGATGAAAAATTTATGAGGGCAAATCTGGATGGAAAATCAGCCAATATCTTTACAGATTTGGAATACAACGAATTAAGACATACAGGAAAGATCAAAGCCATTGTCTCAAACGAGGGCATAGAGGTACAAAAGAAACACAAAGAACCATTCACATTGCATCCATTTTGCAAACTATTTTTTTCATGTAATCGATTCCCAAAATCATTTGACCAGGGTCAAGGATTCTTCAGACGTTGGATGATAGTACCGTGGGATAGAAATTTTGAGGGGGATCCCGAGAGAAACTCGCAACTTAGAGAGAAACTAATGAACAATCAAGATGAAAAAAATCTAGTATTTTCATGCCTTGTCAAGATTGCTAACAGACTAAACAAAGTAGGAACGTTTACTCATACCAAGGACTGGAAAACTATTCAGAAAGAATGGAATGCTAATGCGGATCCCATAGATGACTTTGATACAAATTATATCGTAGACAGTGAACGTCACAAAACCAAGAGAGAAACTTATCGCTTTTACAAAGAAATCATGCTATCCAAGGGTGAAACTCCAAAGGGAATGGGTCAGTTTGGCAAGGCCTTTGCCGAGTATCATGAAGAAGACAGAGTTGAGATGGAAGACAGAACTCAAAGAGTATGGCTGAACATTGACTTCAAAGTTCTAGAACAAACCACGTTAAACAGTGTAGATATGACATAAATCCGGACATTTTTACTTTTTTTATTTTCCCAGATACAATATTTTCGGTATATTTGCGCAAGAAAGAAAACCAATTTTGTCGGGTTTTTTCTCTTATCATTCTAAGATGTTATTTCCTTTAATTTTTAGAAAATAAAAAAAATTTGTAAAAAAGCCGTTTCGCTTTATTACTTCAATGTATTATGATATCTGAACACAAAAATGAACACAATAACACACAATCATGTAACATTAGATAATACATTATACGCGCCTGAAAATACGTTATTAATTAATTATGAAAATGTCACAATTAATTTTGAATGCAATCATTATTTTGAATACATAATGAATACAAGTAATTGGAGATGTTGGAAATGAGTGTAATGTCCAGAACAACTACGTTAAGACTTCCTGAAAAAATGATTCAACATATAGACAATATCTGCAATGATATTGGATGTACCAAAAACTCTTGGTTCAAGGATACGCTAAAAGATGTGTTGAAAAATCAACCTGTGCCTAAAGTAATCATGAACAACCCTCAACAATTTCAAACGAATCATGCAAATAACAAACAGGACAAGAGAGTAAAAAAATGTCCATTATGCAAATGCAATACAGTTCCAAAGTACAGCAAGTCATGTCCTCATTGTGGAAAGCATGAACCAGTAGATACAAGACACTACTGGAAGTTTTCAGAAATAAATCTAAATGGTATAAATTAATCATGGTATCTACTGGAACAATCATAGCAATTGGAGGAATCGGATTGCGATGTGCAGAAAGGATTGTTCGACGGACTGCTGTTTCCATGATTTCAATTAATTACGAAGTTTATCATTAAACACATACTTAAATTCATAAAAACTCAAATTAAACATGGATAGAACTGAATTAAGATTTAGGGTTTTATTCGAATATTATAGTGAACTACATCCAGAACCACGAGATAGAAAGAATCAGGCAGATATGAGAGTGTAAAAAATAGACGTTCCTGAATTTGAAAAAACTGCAGCTCAAGTATGGTTGATTGATTCAGGATATGTACAAGGTGAAGTCGAAGGTTCATTGAGTTCTACCACATTAATACCATTTATTGGAAGGATTAACAATCATAGGATCAATTTTGTTGAATCAATAATGGATACTGTATTTACAAAAATTAAAGATAAATTTGAAGGAGTAGAAAAATTATCTAAAATTGAAAGAATACAAAAATTTTCTAAAGAATGTCTTAATCATCCAGCAACTACTGAGATGTGTAAAATAACATATGATGCAATAGTTAGTTTTATGAACAGTGTGAATGGTTAACCTTTATCAATAACAAATACTTTAATAGTTTAGAATTGACATGATTCCAGATCCTTTAATCCTACTAAGCGCATTTATGATAGGATCATTCGGTTCTTTGGTTTCTATTTTTCTTTCATTTTTTCAATTTAACCAAGCACAAATTACATTCCCCAACAATTTTCATTCTAAAAAAAATTATGTTTTATACGTACTAATAGGAGGAGGTGCAGCTGCCATTTTTCAAATTTCTTCAGAAGCACTTCTTCCACTCTACGCCTTAGGTGTTGGATCAGTTTGGCCTGTCTTACTATCCAATCTAACAGGTGTTAAAAACATAAAATCTAGTGCTAGGAATATTGTGAAACGTCCGAATGTAAATATCACCAAATTAAAAATGGAACAATATCTAGAAGGTGATGTTTGTGATTTACGAATAAATCCGAATATCTCCTACTCTGGAGTTGTCCATTATTTTCAAATTGGACATATTAGTAATTGTTTAAAATTGAGATTTTCAATTTTTGATGGAGAGGGTTATTTTTGTCATCTGTGTAAGGAACACAATTGCAAATATCATTTTAAAATGATATTTGAGGATTTTGACGTGCTAAAGATAATAAAAGCAAGAGGAATTAAAATCAACAAGACAATCATACGCATACAAATTTCTTGGAAAAGTATTAGAGAAATTAAAATCAACAAGACAATCCGACATAAACTAACTTCCTGGAAGAAGAATAAATGACTGGTAAAACAAAAAATAGACACATACGACTTAGTTCTTTATCAGTCATAATGTTAATTCTAGGCACAATATACTTTCCATTAGATTTTGTAATTGCTGAAGAGGAATTTCAAATAACAAAAACACTTGATGGAATGGTGTATTCGCCTTACGTAGATGATAGTGATTCTTTAACAAATCATATTGATAATGATCTAAATACTATTAGTAAAATAACCTCAAATATTCGAACATATCAAAACTTTGATAATATTGAACAGATATTAGAAAGTGCAGAGAGATATAATCTCAATGTTTATGTGGGAATTGAGATAAGTGATGAAGATGCAAAAGAAAATATTGCAAAAATTGATCAAATAATATCATATACAAAAAAATTCCCAAACACAATTCAATCAATAATTATTAATGATAATACTCCTATCAATAATCAAGAAATAAAAGATTTAATTTCATATCTCATATACACAAAGGAAAAAGTGAATTCAAGTGATGTTTTAATTTCTAGTGGAAATAATTTTGATGTTTGGAATCAATATCCAAGCTTAGTTCAACATGTTGATTATATCATGTTTAATTCGTTTGATTATTGGAATGGATTTTCAATATATAATGGAATGAAGAACACCATAGAGCAACATGATAAATTACAACAAAAATATCCAAACAAACATGTCATAATAGAAACAGGATGGTCTACTGATGGAAGACATACTTTAGATATTAAGAATATGAATGATAATAATTCATTTATTCAGACTTTGAAAAAAGCACATTCTACATCGGATAATCCACTAGAAACAAAGTATTTCGTATTTGATGAGTCATGGAAATCATCAAAATTGGAAAATAATGTAGAAAAACACTACGGATTATTTGGAAATGATGAATTGGTAAAACAAAAAATTAGCAGCATTATTAAACCTAATTTAACATACACTATTCAACCGGATATTAGATTAGAAAACAATAAGCTAGTATACAAAATCCCTCATGAAATAATATCTGATAACGAAGAAAAGATACTTGAAATAGACATTGATCAGACAAGTTCATTTGATATGATTTTATATAAAGAAAATAATAAAGAATTATTTGAGATTACAGGAAGTTCAACAATATTTGTTGAAGATTACAATGATGTATATTTTGAAATTTTACCACATGATAAACAGGCTGATCTAGATGTTACTTTTACAGTAATTCCAAAAGCATATGGAAAAAATTTACATGACAATGATTTGAAAATTATGACTTGGTATGTCAATTCCCCATTAAACAATGATACGGAGATACCATTATTTGTAATTGTAATTATTGCTCTAATTGGAACTATGTTGCTCTTTGGAATTATGAAGATAACAAAATCATCTTCTGGAAAATATCGTATCGTAAAATATCATCCTAATGATGAATGGGTAGAATTAAAATACAAAAAAATAGAACATAAATAAATAGTGAAAAATTTTCTAGATATAGACATGCATACTAAGTCCAGATGATGAATAGTGAAAAATTTTCTAAAAATATATCTAAAAAAATAGGAAACAGGTAAATAATTTTATTGTAATATACAACACAATAACTTTGAATCTTAGACCATTATTTGTTCTTGATTTCGCTTGAGATATTCTATAAATGATGGCTCTGAGATACCTTTCAAATGCAGCATACTTTTCAAGTAATCCGTCCTGAGTGTTCTGTATCTTCTCCAAGTCATGCTGAACCTTGGAATAATCGGTGACAGTCAGATACGTCATTGCTTTCTTGTAGTATTCTATCTGCTGTTTTGGAGACATCGTATAGTAGGTATCAAGATAATCATGATGTCCCATCAATGCGTGTGCATAGTTGGAACCCGAGACATTACTGACCTGGGTATAGAAGAACTCCCTGAATGCGTGAAAATGTATCACCTTGCGTCCGTTTCTGCCAAGTCTCTTCAGTTCTGGAACCTTGCTGATTGCTCTGTATAGTGCCTTTGACAATAAAGAAGAGTCAGTCAATTGCTCTCCTGCCTTTGGAAGTCTTCCCTTAAGATTGCCTTCATTTACCTTGCTGGTTCTGCCAAATATTCGAAGTTCCTGTAAATCTAAATTGGAACTGTCTTCTTTCCATCCAAAATAGCGATTTAGGTAGTCCTTGAGAGCCTCAGATGCTTCAGTGCTAAGATATGTTTCTCTGTCTTCTCGAGACTTTGATGTCTCGGCCCTAACGTTTACCTTGACAGGATTATGATTAAACTCTATATCAGATATTTTCATACCTGTAATCTCACCTATTCTCATACCACTTGATACTGCAACCAGTACTGCAGTCTGCATCTTAGCATCCAAATTATGAAGCAATTTTACCAAAATTTCCTTTGTGAGTGCTTCTTTCTTTAGTCTGATAACTTTGGGCAATTTGACCTTCTGCTTGCACTTCTCAGAGAATACATCAACTCCTGAAAAGGTGAGATAGCCCTTTGCAATTACAAACCACAATCGAATTGTCTTTGCATTAATTTTCTTCTTGTCCAAAAATATCACGTATTCTGAGAGTATCTTGTAGACATCCAACTCTTTGTTTTCTATTCTGGTTACAAGTTGTAATTCATCGCAATTGTGCTTTTCTTTGAGAAAAATCCTAAAACCATTGTTTGTTCCAATTATTGCAGTTCTGTATGCTTTAACAGATGCATCACTGTGAGATCGAAGATATATTGAATCCAAGTAATCATTTAATGACTGTTCACATGTTTTTGCAGTATTTTTTAATTCCAATATCCAATAGCTGTTTTGTATGATAATAAGGCGAACGGCTATTCACCCTTTAACTTCCTGTTAAGGATTATATTTTACCTAAAGAGAATTCCATCATGTCATTTCCAACTAGACGTCTACGTCGACTAAGAACATCAGAGAAGATGAGAGAACTAGTTCAAGAAACAACACTATCTCCAAAAGATTTCATTTGTCC